>OX344838.1:41442336-41453523 GCA_947037095.2 Nycteola revayana | reverse complement strand
AACCTAACCTAACCTAACCTAACCTAACCTAACCTAACCTAACCTAACCTAACCTAACCTAACCTAACCTAACCTAACCTAACCTAACCTAACCTAACCTAACCTAACCTAACCTAACCTAACCTAACCTAACCTAACCTAACCTAACCTAACCTAACCTAACCTAACCTAACCTAACCTAACCTAACCTAACCTAACCTAACCTAACCTAACCTAACCTAACCTAACCTAACCTAACCTAACCTAACCTAACCTAACCTAACCTAACCTATACCTAACCTAACCTAACCTAACCTAACCTAACCTAACCTAACCTAACCTAACCTAACCTAACCTAACCTAACCTAACCTAACCTAACCTAACCTAACCTAACCTAACCTAACCTAACCTAACCTAACCTAACCTAACCTAACCTAACCTAACCTAACCTAACCTAACCTAACCTAACCTAACCTAACCTAACCTAACCTAACCTAACCTAACCTAACCTAACCTAACCTAACCTAACCTAACCTAACCTAACCTAACCTAACCTAACCTAACCTAACCTAACCTAACCTAACCTAACCTAACCTAACCTAACCTAACCTAACCTAACCTAACCTAACCTAACCTAACCTAACCTAACCTAACCTAACCTAACCTAACCTAACCTAACCTAACCTAACCTAACCTAACCTAACCTAACCTAACCTAACCTAACCTAACCTAACCTAACCTAACCTAACCTAACCTAACCTAACCTAACCTAACCTAACCTAACCTAACCTAACCTAACCTAACCTAACCTAACCTAACCTAACCTAACCTAACCTAACCTAACCTAACCTAACCTAACCTAACCTAACCTAACCTAACCTAACCTAACCTAACCTAACCTAACCTAACCTAACCTAACCTAACCTAACCTAACCTAACCTAACCTAACCTAACCTAACCTAACCTAACCTAACCTAACCTAACCTAACCTAACCTAACCTAACCTAACCTAACCTAACCTAACCTAACCTAACCTAACCTAACCTAACCTAACCTAACCTAACCTAACCTAACCTAACCTAACCTAACCTAACCTAACCTAACCTAACCTAACCTAACCTAACCTAACCTAACCTAACCTAACCTAACCTAACCTAACCTAACCTAACCTAACCTAACCTAACCTAACCTAACCTAACCTAACCTAACCTAACCTAACCTAACCTAACCTAACCTAACCTAACCTAACCTAACCTAACCTAACCTAACCTAACCTAACCTAACCTAACCTAACCTAACCTAACCTAACCTAACCTAACCTAACCTAACCTAACCTAACCTAACCTAACCTAACCTAACCTAACCTAACCTAACCTAACCTAACCTAACCTAACCTAACCTAACCTAACCTAACCTAACCTAACCTAACCTAACCTAACCTAACCTAACCTAACCTAACCTAACCTAACCTAACCTAACCTAACCTAACCTAACCTAACCTAACCTAACCTAACCTAACCTAACCTAACCTAACCTAACCTAACCTAACCTAACCTAACCTAACCTAACCTAACCTAACCTAACCTAACCTAACCTAACCTAACCTAACCTAACCTAACCTAACCTAACCTAACCTAACCTAACCTAACCTAACCTAACCTAACCTAACCTAACCTAACCTAACCTAACCTAACCTAACCTAACCTAACCTAACCTAACCTAACCTAACCTAACCTAACCTAACCTAACCTAACCTAACCTAACCTAACCTAACCTAACCTAACCTAACCTAACCTAACCTAACCTAACCTAACCTAACCTAACCTAACCTAACCTAACCTAACCTAACCTAACCTAACCTAACCTAACCTAACCTAACCTAACCTAACCTAACCTAACCTAACCTAACCTAACCTAACCTAACCTAACCTAACCTAACCTAACCTAACCTAACCTAACCTAACCTAACCTAACCTAACCTAACCTAACCTAACCTAACCTAACCTAACCTAACCTAACCTAACCTAACCTAACCTAACCTAACCTAACCTAACCTAACCTAACCTAACCTAACCTAACCTAACCTAACCTAACCTAACCTAACCTAACCTAACCTAACCTAACCTAACCTAACCTAACCTAACCTAACCTAACCTAACCTAACCTAACCTAACCTAACCTAACCTAACCTAACCTAACCTAACCTAACCTAACCTAACCTAACCTAACCTAACCTAACCTAACCTAACCTAACCTAACCTAACCTAACCTAACCTAACCTAACCTAACCTAACCTAACCTAACCTAACCTAACCTAACCTAACCTAACCTAACCTAACCTAACCTAACCTAACCTAACCTAACCTAACCTAACCTAACCTAACCTAACCTAACCTAACCTAACCTAACCTAACCTAACCTAACCTAACCTAACCTAACCTAACCTAACCTAACCTAACCTAACCTAACCTAACCTAACCTAACCTAACCTAACCTAACCTAACCTAACCTAACCTAACCTAACCTAACCTAACCTAACCTAACCTAACCTAACCTAACCTAACCTAACCTAACCTAACCTAACCTAACCTAACCTAACCTAACCTAACCTAACCTAACCTAACCTAACCTAACCTAACCTAACCTAACCTAACCTAACCTAACCTAACCTAACCTAACCTAACCTAACCTAACCTAACCTAACCTAACCTAACCTAACCTAACCTAACCTAACCTAACCTAACCTAACCTAACCTAACCTAACCTAACCTAACCTAACCTAACCTAACCTAACCTAACCTAACCTAACCTAACCTAACCTAACCTAACCTAACCTAACCTAACCTAACCTAACCTAACCTAACCTAACCTAACCTAACCTAACCTAACCTAACCTAACCTAACCTAACCTAACCTAACCTAACCTAACCTAACCTAACCTAACTAACCTAACCTAACCTAACCTAACCTAACCTAACCTAACCTAACCTAACCTAACCTAACCTAACCTAACCTAACCTAACCTAACCTAACCTAACCTAACCTAACCTAACCTAACCTAACCTAACCTAACCTAACCTAACCTAACCTAACCTAACCTAACCTAACCTAACCTAACCTAACCTAACCTAACCTAACCTAACCTAACCTAACCTAACCTAACCTAACCTAACCTAACCTAACCTAACCTAACCTAACCTAACCTAACCTAACCTAACCTAACCTAACCTAACCTAACCTAACCTAACCTAACCTAACCTAACCTAACCTAACCTAACCTAACCTAACCTAACCTAACCTAACCTAACCTAACCTAACCTAACCTAACCTAACCTAACCTAACCTAACCTAACCTAACCTAACCTAACCTAACCTAACCTAACCTAACCTAACCTAACCTAACCTAACCTAACCTAACCTAACCTAACCTAACCTAACCTAACCTAACCTAACCTAACCTAACCTAACCTAACCTAACCTAACCTAACCTAACCTAACCTAACCTAACCTAACCTAACCTAACCTAACCTAACCTAACCTAACCTAACCTAACCTAACCTAACCTAACCTAACCTAACCTAACCTAACCTAACCTAACCTAACCTAGACCTAACCTAACCTAACCTAACCTAACCTAACCTAACCTAACCTAACCTAACCTAACCTAACCTAACCTAACCTAACCTAACCTAACCTAACCTAACCTAACCTAACCTAACCTAACCTAACCTAACCTAACCTAACCTAACCTAACCTAACCTAACCTAACCTAACCTAACCTAACCTAACCTAACCTAACCTAACCTAACCTAACCTAACCTAACCTAACCTAACCTAACCTAACCTAACCTAACCTAACCTAACCTAACCTAACCTAACCTAACCTAACCTAACCTAACCTAACCTAACCTAACCTAACCTAACCTAACCTAACCTAACCTAACCTAACCTAACCTAACCTAACCTAACCTAACCTAACCTAACCTAACCTAACCTAACCTAACCTAACCTAACCTAACCTAACCTAACCTAACCTAACCTAACCTAACCTAACCTAACCTAACCTAACCTAACCTAACCTAACCTAACCTAACCTAACCTAACCTAACCTAACCTAACCTAACCTAACCTAACCTAACCTAACCTAACCTAACCTAACCTAACCTAACCTAACCTAACCTAACCTAACCTAACCTAACCTAACCTAACCTAACCTAACCTAACCTAACCTAACCTAACCTAACCTAACCTAACCTAACCTAACCTAACCTAACCTAACCTAACCTAACCTAACCTAACCTAACCTAACCTAACCTAACCTAACCTAACCTAACCTAACCTAACCTAACCTAACCTAACCTAACCTAACCTAACCTAACCTAACCTAACCTAACCTAACCTAACCTAACCTAACCTAACCTAACCTAACCTAACCTAACCTAACCTAACCTAACCTAACCTAACCTAACCTAACCTAACCTAACCTAACCTAACCTAACCTAACCTAACCTAACCTAACCTAACCTAACCTAACCTAACCTAACCTAACCTAACCTAACCTAACCTAACCTAACCTAACCTAACCTAACCTAACCTAACCTAACCTAACCTAACCTACCTAACCTAACCTAACCTAACCTAACCTAACCTAACCTAACCTAACCTAACCTAACCTAACCTAACCTAACCTAACCTAACCTAACCTAACCTAACCTAACCTAACCTAACCTAACCTAACCTAACCTAACCTAACCTAACCTAACCTAACCTAACCTAACCTAACCTAACCTAACCTAACCTAACCTAACCTAACCTAACCTAACCTAACCTAACCTAACCTAACCTAACCTAACCTAACCTAACCTAACCTAACCTAACCTAACCTAACCTAACCTAACCTAACCTAACCTAACCTAACCTAACCTAACCTAACCTAACCTAACCTAACCTAACCTAACCTAACCTAACCTAACCTAACCTAACCTAACCTAACCTAACCTAACCTAACCTAACCTAACCTAACCTAACCTAACCTAACCTAACCTAACCTAACCTAACCTAACCTAACCTAACCTAACCTAACCTAACCTAACCTAACCTAACCTAACCTAACCTAACCTAACCTAACCTAACCTAACCTAACCTAACCTAACCTAACCTAACCTAACCTAACCTAACCTAACCTAACCTAACCTAACCTAACCTAACCTAACCTAACCTAACCTAACCTAACCTAACCTAACCTAACCTAACCTAACCTAACCTAACCTAACCTAACCTAACCTAACCTAACCTAACCTAACCTAACCTAACCTAACCTAACCTAACCTAACCTAACCTAACCTAACCTAACCTAACCTAACCTAACCTAACCTAACCTAACCTAACCTAACCTAACCTAACCTAACCTAACCTAACCTAACCTAACCTAACCTAACCTAACCTAACCTAACCTAACCTAACCTAACCTAACCTAACCTAACCTAACCTAACCTAACCTAACCTAACCTAACCTAACCTAACCTAACCTAACCTAACCTAACCTAACCTAACCTAACCTAACCTAACCTAACCTAACCTAACCTAACCTAACCTAACCTAACCTAACCTAACCTAACCTAACCTAACCTAACCTAACCTAACCTAACCTAACCTAACCTAACCTAACCTAACCTAACCTAACCTAACCTAACCTAACCTAACCTAACCTAACCTAACCTAACCTAACCTAACCTAACCTAACCTAACCTAACCTAACCTAACCTAACCTAACCTAACCTAACCTAACCTAACCTAACCTAACCTAACCTAACCTAACCTAACCTAACCTAACCTAACCTAACCTAACCTAACCTAACCTAACCTAACCTAACCTAACCTAACCTAACCTAACCTAACCTAACCTAACCTAACCTAACCTAACCTAACCTAACCTAACCTAACCTAACCTAACCTAACCTAACCTAACCTAACCTAACCTAACCTAACCTAACCTAACCTAACCTAACCTAACCTAACCTAACCTAACCTAACCTAACCTAACCTAACCTAACCTAACCTAACCTAACCTAACCTAACCTAACCTAACCTAACCTAACCTAACCTAACCTAACCTAACCTAACCTAACCTAACCTAACCTAACCTAACCTAACCTAACCTAACCTAACCTAACCTAACCTAACCTAACCTAACCTAACCTAACCTAACCTAACCTAACCTAACCTAACCTAACCTAACCTAACCTAACCTAACCTAACCTAACCTAACCTAACCTAACCTAACCTAACCTAACCTAACCTAACCTAACCTAACCTAACCTAACCTAACCTAACCTAACCTAACCTAACCTAACCTAACCTAACCTAACCTAACCTAACCTAACCTAACCTAACCTAACCTAACCTAACCTAACCTAACCTAACCTAACCTAACCTAACCTAACCTAACCTAACCTAACCTAACCTAACCTAACCTAACCTAACCTAACCTAACCTAACCTAACCTAACCTAACCTAACCTAACCTAACCTAACCTAACCTAACCTAACCTAACCTAACCTAACCTAACCTAACCTAACCTAACCTAACCTAACCTAACCTAACCTAACCTAACCTAACCTAACCTAACCTAACCTAACCTAACCTAACCTAACCTAACCTAACCTAACCTAACCTAACCTAACCTAACCTAACCTAACCTAACCTAACCTAACCTAACCTAACCTAACCTAACCTAACCTAACCTAACCTAACCTAACCTAACCTAACCTAACCTAACCTAACCTAACCTAACCTAACCTAACCTAACCTAACCTAACCTAACCTAACCTAACCTAACCTAACCTAACCTAACCTAACCTAACCTAACCTAACCTAACCTAACCTAACCTAACCTAACCTAACCTAACCTAACCTAACCTAACCTAACCTAACCTAACCTAACCTAACCTAACCTAACCTAACCTAACCTAACCTAACCTAACCTAACCTAACCTAACCTAACCTAACCTAACCTAACCTAACCTAACCTAACCTAACCTAACCTAACCTAACCTAACCTAACCTAACCTAACCTAACCTAACCTAACCTAACCTAACCTAACCTAACCTAACCTAACCTAACCTAACCTAACCTAACCTAACCTAACCTAACCTAACCTAACCTAACCTAACCTAACCTAACCTAACCTAACCTAACCTAACCTAACCTAACCTAACCTAACCTAACCTAACCTAACCTAACCTAACCTAACCTAACCTAACCTAACCTAACCTAACCTAACCTAACCTAACCTAACCTAACCTAACCTAACCTAACCTAACCTAACCTAACCTAACCTAACCTAACCTAACCTAACCTAACCTAACCTAACCTAACCTAACCTAACCTAACCTAACCTAACCTAACCTAACCTAACCTAACCTAACCTAACCTAACCTAACCTAACCTAACCTAACCTAACCTAACCTAACCTAACCTAACCTAACCTAACCTAACCTAACCTAACCTAACCTAACCTAACCTAACCTAACCTAACCTAACCTAACCTAACCTAACCTAACCTAACCTAACCTAACCTAACCTAACCTAACCTAACCTAACCTAACCTAACCTAACCTAACCTAACCTAACCTAACCTAACCTAACCTAACCTAACCTAACCTAACCTAACCTAACCTAACCTAACCTAACCTAACCTAACCTAACCTAACCTAACCTAACCTAACCTAACCTAACCTAACCTAACCTAACCTAACCTAACCTAACCTAACCTAACCTAACCTAACCTAACCTAACCTAACCTAACCTAACCTAACCTAACCTAACCTAACCTAACCTAACCTAACCTAACCTAACCTAACCTAACCTAACCTAACCTAACCTAACCTAACCTAACCTAACCTAACCTAACCTAACCTAACCTAACCTAACCTAACCTAACCTAACCTAACCTAACCTAACCTAACCTAACCTAACCTAACCTAACCTAACCTAACCTAACCTAACCTAACCTAACCTAACCTAACCTAACCTAACCTAACCTAACCTAACCTAACCTAACCTAACCTAACCTAACCTAACCTAACCTAACCTAACCTAACCTAACCTAACCTAACCTAACCTAACCTAACCTAACCTAACCTAACCTAACCTAACCTAACCTAACCTAACCTAACCTAACCTAACCTAACCTAACCTAACCTAACCTAACCTAACCTAACCTAACCTAACCTAACCTAACCTAACCTAACCTAACCTAACCTAACCTAACCTAACCTAACCTAACCTAACCTAACCTAACCTAACCTAACCTAACCTAACCTAACCTAACCTAACCTAACCTAACCTAACCTAACCTAACCTAACCTAACCTAACCTAACCTAACCTAACCTAACCTAACCTAACCTAACCTAACCTAACCTAACCTAACCTAACCTAACCTAACCTAACCTAACCTAACCTAACCTAACCTAACCTAACCTAACCTAACCTAACCTAACCTAACCTAACCTAACCTAACCTAACCTAACCTAACCTAACCTAACCTAACCTAACCTAACCTAACCTAACCTAACCTAACCTAACCTAACCTAACCTAACCTAACCTAACCTAACCTAACCTAACCTAACCTAACCTAACCTAACCTAACCTAACCTAACCTAACCTAACCTAACCTAACCTAACCTAACCTAACCTAACCTAACCTAACCTAACCTAACCTAACCTAACTAACCTAACCTAACCTAACCTAACCTAACCTAACCTAACCTAACCTAACCTAACCTAACCTAACCTAACCTAACCTAACCTAACCTAACCTAACCTAACCTAACCTAACCTAACCTAACCTAACCTAACCTAACCTAACCTAACCTAACCTAACCTAACCTAACCTAACCTAACCTAACCTAACCTAACCTAACCTAACCTAACCTAACCTAACCTAACCTAACCTAACCTAACCTAACCTAACCTAACCTAACCTAACCTAACCTAACCTAACCTAACCTAACCTAACCTAACCTAACCTAACCTAACCTAACCTAACCTAACCTAACCTAACCTAACCTAACCTAACCTAACCTAACCTAACCTAACCTAACCTAACCTAACCTAACCTAACCTAACCTAACCTAACCTAACCTAACCTAACCTAACCTAACCTAACCTAACCTAACCTAACCTAACCTAACCTAACCTAACCTAACCTAACCTAACCTAACCTAACCTAACCTAACCTAACCTAACCTAACCTAACCTAACCTAACCTAACCTAACCTAACCTAACCTAACCTAACCTAACCTAACCTAACCTAACCTAACCTAACCTAACCTAACCTAACCTAACCTAACCTAACCTAACCTAACCTAACCTAACCTAACCTAACCTAACCTAACCTAACCTAACCTAACCTAACCTAACCTAACCTAACCTAACCTAACCTAACCTAACCTAACCTAACCTAACCTAACCTAACCTAACCTAACCTAACCTAACCTAACCTAACCTAACCTAACCTAACCTAACCTAACCTAACCTAACCTAACCTAACCTAACCTAACCTAACCTAACCTAACCTAACCTAACCTAACCTAACCTAACCTAACCTAACCTAACCTAACCTAACCTAACCTAACCTAACCTAACCTAACCTAACCTAACCTAACCTAACCTAACCTAACCTAACCTAACCTAACCTAACCTAACCTAACCTAACCTAACCTAACCTAACCTAACCTAACCTAACCTAACCTAACCTAACCTAACCTAACCTAACCTAACCTAACCTAACCTAACCTAACCTAACCTAACCTAACCTAACCTAACCTAACCTAACCTAACCTAACCTAACCTAACCTAACCTAACCTAACCTAACCTAACCTAACCTAACCTAACCTAACCTAACCTAACCTAACCTAACCTAACCTAACCTAACCTAACCTAACCTAACCTAACCTAACCTAACCTAACCTAACCTAACCTAACCTAACCTAACCTAACCTAACCTAACCTAACCTAACCTAACCTAACCTAACCTAACCTAACCTAACCTAACCTAACCTAACCTAACCTAACCTAACCTAACCTAACCTAACCTAACCTAACCTAACCTAACCTAACCTAACCTAACCTAACCTAACCTAACCTAACCTAACCTAACCTAACCTAACCTAACCTAACCTAACCTAACCTAACCTAACCTAACCTAACCTAACCTAACCTAACCTAACCTAACCTAACCTAACCTAACCTAACCTAACCTAACCTAACCTAACCTAACCTAACCTAACCTAACCTAACCTAACCTAACCTAACCTAACCTAACCTAACCTAACCTAACCTAACCTAACCTAACCTAACCTAACCTAACCTAACCTAACCTAACCTAACCTAACCTAACCTAACCTAACCTAACCTAACCTAACCTAACCTAACCTAACCTAACCTAACCTAACCTAACCTAACCTAACCTAACCTAACCTAACCTAACCTAACCTAACCTAACCTAACCTAACCTAACCTAACCTAACCTAACCTAACCTAACCTAACCTAACCTAACCTAACCTAACCTAACCTAACCTAACCTAACCTAACCTAACCTAACCTAACCTAACCTAACCTAACCTAACCTAACCTAACCTAACCTAACCTAACCTAACCTAACCTAACCTAACCTAACCTAACCTAACCTAACCTAACCTAACCTAACCTAACCTAACCTAACCTAACCTAACCTAACCTAACCTAACCTAACCTAACCTAACCTAACCTAACCTAACCTAACCTAACCTAACCTAACCTAACCTAACCTAACCTAACCTAACCTAACCTAACCTAACCTAACCTAACCTAACCTAACCTAACCTAACCTAACCTAACCTAACCTAACCTAACCTAACCTAACCTAACCTAACCTAACCTAACCTAACCTAACCTAACCTAACCTAACCTAACCTAACCTAACCTAACCTAACCTAACCTAACCTAACCTAACCTAACCTAACCTAACCTAACCTAACCTAACCTAACCTAACCTAACCTAACCTAACCTAACCTAACCTAACCTAACCTAACCTAACCTAACCTAACCTAACCTAACCTAACCTAACCTAACCTAACCTAACCTAACCTAACCTAACCTAACCTAACCTAACCTAACCTAACCTAACCTAACCTAACCTAACCTAACCTAACCTAAC
>OX344838.1:41419836-41437336 GCA_947037095.2 Nycteola revayana | reverse complement strand
ACCTAACCTAACCTAACCTAACCTAACCTAACCTAACCTAACCTAACCTAACCTAACCTAACCTAACCTAACCTAACCTAACCTAACCTAACCTAACCTAACCTAACCTAACCTAACCTAACCTAACCTAACCTAACCTAACCTAACCTAACCTAACCTAACCTAACCTAACCTAACCTAACCTAACCTAACCTAACCTAACCTAACCTAACCTAACCTAACCTAACCTAACCTAACCTAACCTAACCTAACCTAACCTAACCTAACCTAACCTAACCTAACCTAACCTAACCTAACCTAACCTAACCTAACCTAACCTAACCTAACCTAACCTAACCTAACCTAACCTAACCTAACCTAACCTAACCTAACCTAACCTAACCTAACCTAACCTAACCTAACCTAACCTAACCTAACCTAACCTAACCTAACCTAACCTAACCTAACCTAACCTAACCTAACCTAACCTAACCTAACCTAACCTAACCTAACCTAACCTAACCTAACCTAACCTAACCTAACCTAACCTAACTAACCTAACCTAACCTAACCTAACCTAACCTAACCTAACCTAACCTAACCTAACCTAACCTAACCTAACCTAACCTAACCTAACCTAACCTAACCTAACCTAACCTAACCTAACCTAACCTAACCTAACCTAACCTAACCTAACCTAACCTAACCTAACCTAACCTAACCTAACCTAACCTAACCTAACCTAACCTAACCTAACCTAACCTAACCTAACCTAACCTAACCTAACCTAACCTAACCTAACCTAACCTAACCTAACCTAACCTAACCTAACCTAACCTAACCTAACCTAACCTAACCTAACCTAACCTAACCTAACCTAACCTAACCTAACCTAACCTAACCTAACCTAACCTAACCTAACCTAACCTAACCTAACCTAACCTAACCTAACCTAACCTAACCTAACCTAACCTAACCTAACCTAACCTAACCTAACCTAACCTAACCTAACCTAACCTAACCTAACCTAACCTAACCTAACCTAACCTAACCTAACCTAACCTAACCTAACCTAACCTAACCTAACCTAACCTAACCTAACCTAACCTAACCTAACCTAACCTAACCTAACCTAACCTAACCTAACCTAACCTAACCTAACCTAACCTAACCTAACCTAACCTAACCTAACCTAACCTAACCTAACCTAACCTAACCTAACCTAACCTAACCTAACCTAACCTAACCTAACCTAACCTAACCTAACCTAACCTAACCTAACCTAACCTAACCTAACCTAACCTAACCTAACCTAACCTAACCTAACCTAACCTAACCTAACCTAACCTAACCTAACCTAACCTAACCTAACCTAACCTAACCTAACCTAACCTAACCTAACCTAACCTAACCTAACCTAACCTAACCTAACCTAACCTAACCTAACCTAACCTAACCTAACCTAACCTAACCTAACCTAACCTAACCTAACCTAACCTAACCTAACCTAACCTAACCTAACCTAACCTAACCTAACCTAACCTAACCTAACCTAACCTAACCTAACCTAACCTAACCTAACCTAACCTAACCTAACCTAACCTAACCTAACCTAACCTAACCTAACCTAACCTAACCTAACCTAACCTAACCTAACCTAACCTAACCTAACCTAACCTAACCTAACCTAACCTAACCTAACCTAACCTAACCTAACCTAACCTAACCTAACCTAACCTAACCTAACCTAACCTAACCTAACCTAACCTAACCTAACCTAACCTAACCTAACCTAACCTAACCTAACCTAACCTAACCTAACCTAACCTAACCTAACCTAACCTAACCGTTGACCGGCCAAACAGGTGGGTGCCTCGGCGGGCGCTGGATTGCCAACCTTATGTTGTGAACATAAGGCGCATATCTCGGTGTCGCCGGGTGTCCATAGGCCTGGTCTGACATAGCCCGTATAATATCATACAAAATAAACTACTTATTAACTATACATAACACATACACATCAAATAAATACATAAACACTAACACAACATAAGTGAGGAAAATACACAAATAAACAAAATAGTAAACACATATTTTAACATAATACAATCATTAGAAAGATAAAACAGGTATATCCACACACTATAAACCAAAACACTGAATATAAATATAAATAACGTACACAAATAAAGTAAAAATATACACATTAAACAAAGTAGTACAATAAACTTACACATACTTACACAAACATATAGTAGTATTACATATATGTACATATAACGAACATAATCGGCAGAATTTAATATTAACCAAATAAAAATCAAACCCCGCGCCGTCCACATGGTGCCAGACGAATGTCGACCCTATGCGGTACGACACGGGGCACACAATCGCCTACGTACCATAACATTTAAACATAAACCATAACACAAACCATAACACGAACCATAACGCAAACCATAACGCAAACCATGAAACTAACATCAACAAAATATACAACAAGGCGACCGGCCGAACAGGTGGGCACCTCGGCTGCGCCGGACTGCAAAACGGTGTCGCCGGGGTGTCCTTAGGCCTGGTAGCAATAAATTGTATAATTTTCGCACAAGAAATGTTAGTTTTATCTGGTGGCGAATAAGTGAGTCGTACTTATGG
Source organism: Nycteola revayana (assembly GCA_947037095.2). Taxonomy (NCBI): domain Eukaryota; kingdom Metazoa; phylum Arthropoda; class Insecta; order Lepidoptera; family Nolidae; genus Nycteola; species Nycteola revayana. The sequence continues at coordinate 41,434,702 of OX344838.1, read as the reverse complement.
TAAATCACACACTCACCACAATTATAATTGGAACCTTTACACACAACATTAGAAGTCACATTTAGTTAACATACAACAATAAAATACATATTCATGATACCTTCACATACATATATTAAATTATTATCTACAAACAAACCACAATACAAAAACATACAAAATACACAACATCAATCAAATCTAAAATAAAAAACTACTTAAAATAAAAATAAAATCTTGAAATCAAAACACTAAAATAAAACATACACACAAAACAAAAATACACCCACAATCACACATAAAACTAAAAAACAACACAAACACACATATATACTAAATCACCTCAAACTAATATTATATTACACCAGTTAAATTATAAATCAAAACACATATACTTACATCTATTATCAATATTACTAGTAAACAGAAAGGAATGTGAAGACTGGCCGAACAGGTGCGCGCCTTGGCGCGCGCTGGAATGTCAACCTTATGTTGCGTACATAAGGTACATATTACGGTGTTGCCGGCGCCCGCATGGTCGGTCAGTCGAATCAAACTTACCACAATTAAATACACGACAACAAAACAATAATATAGTATTCAAGTAACCTTAAGTTATAAATAGAACCATATCAATAAAAAGTTAAAACAATAAAGTTAAAAAACACGTAAATATTACCACAACCGAAATGAGACAAAACACATACCTACATAAACAAAGAACAAAATATACTGTACAATACGCCACTATATATATAGACATACACATAACACAACAAATGAGTAGATACAACATCATTTTACATAAAACTAAAACTTGTAAATAAACATATAAAATAATAACCTCATGAGTAATAATAACAATAGATACGTTTAAATGAGCAACACAATAAATTTACACTTAACATACCTATAAATCTACACATTCTACACAATTCAATTTGAACATATAAAAATTATAATCCGAGCCGGGCCGCATAGACCAGACGAAAGTCGGCCCTATGCGGTACGGCATAAGGCATACAACCGCTTGCAGTACATTTAGACCTACCTCATCAAGGAAGGTAAAACTGCATTCTCAAATAAAACTACAACACAAGTACATCTATACGTTAATATACACAACTAATATCTTATACTACATTACACGAAACACTATCCGAATTATGAATTAAATATATACTAACTATACCATAATACATTACGAATTGGCTATTAATAAACATTATACACGATAATAAAACAATATAAACAGTATCTATTCAACATTAATTACACAAACTTTATTAACATGTAGTAAAACATAAACTAATAAATATAAACAAAATTTACTTATCACAAATGTTCTAATTAAATATTACAAGACATAAACACGAAACTAGTACACAACTATGAGATGCCAGGCCAAAGTAGTCTTTGTGCGTTAATATATAGGACACGGAATCGCCTGTCATCCATACAAATCTATAATACACAAATAAATTATAACACAAACACATTACACAAGCATATATACACTAAATACAAAACTATTATTATAAATAACAATAACATTTGACGCAATCTTATGTTGCTATATACAAACAATTATAAAATAAATATAAAACTAACACGCATACCTATAGAAGTTAAAACAATAAATATTATCACATCCTACAAAATTCCATTACAAACAATACTCATAGTAAACAAGAATCAACTAAAAATCAAAATTCAACAAACACAATGATATAATAAAACTATTGCACAGTAATAGGATGTCAGGGGAGAATCGACCTTATGCCTTACGACATAGGGAACATAATCGCCTGCCATCCGTATAAATCTCAATTACCTTTTCAAACACATATATACACACATATATACAATAACACATACAATAGAACACCCAATATTACTATTAAAACAAATAAACCAAATAAACATTAACTATTGCACAGTAATAGGATGTCAGGGGAAAATCGACCTTGCGCCTTACGACATGGGGAACATAATCGCCTGCCATCCGTATAAACCTAAATTATCTTTTTAAACACATATATACACACATATATACAAAACACATATAATTGAACACCCAACATTACTATACTAAACCAAATAAACATTAACCAAACAAAATTGACTCAAACATTAAAAAAGTAAACCTATTCATGATAAAATAAAAAGAATAAAGATACGGGATGTCGGGCGGAAGTGGACCCTGTGTGTTACTGCATAGGGCACACAATCGCCCGCCATACATACAACTAAATATTGACTATACATACAAATAAATTACAACACAAATATATATATACACACACAAACATTATTATTACAAAATATTATAATACATACCACAAATAAAAACAATAAATACAAAGAAAGGGGTCGACTGATCGAGCGGGTGCACGCCTTGGTGCGCGCCGGATTGCCAACCTTATGTAGTAAACATAAGGCGCATATTACGGCGTCGCCAGGCGTTCGCGTGGCCGGCCAGTCGGCTCATTATACTATCAAAACACTAAAAACACACTTTTAATAAATCATACAAACAAATAAATAGACAAACAAGCTAATAATTCACACCATAACAAACAAAATCGAATAAAATAATATAACATTCACACATCAACACTAGTTAAAACATACACGATATATACACCAACAAATACACAATACAATATACTATATTTAAAAGAACGATTAGTAATTGCAAGCAGCAGGATTATATATTATAATAATATATATAACTGCAGTAGGAGTGATAAGAGGCCGAAGCCGAAATATCGAGATTAAATATTGAATAAGAGAAAGATGTTACACATAACTCACCGCTAGCGCCATCTATTGTATTGTATAAACTGTAGTCGTACTCGCTGTACTGTTCGTCAAATTAAAACAAATATATAAAATGTTAATTATAAGAATGTAATATTAACTGTAAAATTAGATGTAACTGTAAAAATTATATGTAATAGTATTAGATGTAGTAGTAACTTTAAAATTAGATAATAAAAATTGTAAATGTTTTTAACCAAACAAATATTAGAAATTGAGCTGAAAATGTAAAACAAAAAATAAATAAAATAAAACTATGCCTACAACCTGCTACACTTCCGCACACATACTTAATTAGCTAGTTAGTTATTTTAAAAATGTAGAATATGGGAATCCCACCCATAGTATGATAGTGATGAATGATAGAAAGATATAGGATGTTGAATAAAAGTACGAGAGGCATAAATGCGAGAAATGGTATGAATGAGATTAACAAGATTAGACATAGATAGCTAAGGTCTCTGCTCAAGGCAGGGGAGTTTAGGAAAAAAAAAAAAAAAAAAAAAAAAAAAAAAAAAAAAAAAAAAAAAAAAAAAAACCTAACCTAACCTAACCTAACCTAACCTAACCTAACCTAACCTAACCTAACCTAACCTAACCTAACCTAACCTAACCTAACCTAACCTAACCTAACCTAACCTAACCTAACCTAACCTAACCTAACCTAACCTAACCTAACCTAACCTAACCTAACCTAACCTAACCTAACCTAACCTAACCTAACCTAACCTAACCTAACCTAACCTAACCTAACCTAACCTAACCTAACCTAACCTAACCTAACCTAACCTAACCTAACCTAACCTAACCTAACCCAGTTACACTCGAACACGCGTTGAGCAAGCCACGTTTTTGTACCGCTCCGCAGTGAAAAATCGCTAAAAATAGGAAAAAAAAGTGACGTAACAAACCAAAATCAGTGCCAAAAGTTGTGTGTCAGTGAAGTGCTTCGATCTAAATATCATCTGCCACCCGGACGCTCAACCCTGAAGTAGGTTGAGCAGAAAACAGGAATCCATCCGACCAAAAATCAGTTTTTGGCCCGGCGCTCGGTTTTTCGAGCGACGACCCCCAAATTTTTGACCGGCTCCGGAAGCACATCAAGGACACCCACCAGCCCACCAAGTTTGCCTTCCATCGGCTTGCTAGAAACCGAGTTGCAGCCAGAAAAACAAAGTTGTTTACGAGGCCAACTCGTCAGCCGAGGAAGTTCTGCAATTTCTGGCGGTGGAATTTGGAGGACCACCTAACCCCTTATAACACCCAGGGTAAGCGCTTCCAAAAACTTTCTCCAACACCGAGAACCACACCATCTGCGGTTCAAGACCCCAATCGGAAATCTTGACATCCAATTTTGACCCACTTCCGATCGGGGAAGGTGGCAGCGGGACTACACCAAATTGAAGCCGATTTCAAGAGGAGAAGATCTACACCCTGACCAGATTTTTCGGACCACTAAATTTAAAATTATAGCTCAGTAAGTAAAATTGTACCTACAAATTATTAACTTTGTCTTGATAGGTATAATAAATTTCTTCAAACTTTTTTCTAAAATTGTAAAATATTAAAGTGTAATTAACTTTAATTAGTTAAAATAAGAAAAATTATTAAATTCAAAATTTTTAAATTTTTCCAAAATTTTTTACCAAAATAGACCTTTTTTAATATTTTTATAATTCCGAAAGTATAGCACCTAGGACAGTTCTAGCGATCTGTCCCGGGGGCTCATTAGACATAGTATCTGGTTCATTAAACAAAAAATTTTTAAATTGACGAGAACACATAAAACCACATAGCAGTTCACATTTTTTTCAAAAATCCCTGCTGCGAAGGAATTTTTTCTGAGCAGCCGGATCATATAAGCCACTTTCTGTGAATGCCACTTGGTATTATATCTGTCTGGCCATCTTCAATAATTCTCCCCCCTTCCTATCTTTGACCAAGCCTGATCCAGGGACCTGTTCCTTGAAAGGGGCCCAAATCGCCATTCGCGGTTATCGTGGTTTCCACTATATCTTGGAAACCAGAGCCCCAATCGCGAAAATAACATCTTTTTCGTTCTCTCTGGAGAAGCGATTATTGGGGCAGGGCACCCTGGGGACCTGGAGCTGAGCTTCCACCAGCTAAAAATTTTGCAATTCCTGTAAAATCTTCCCCCCCTTAGGAGCTGGTGGAGAATCCAAAACACATCTGGGAAACCCTCTTGCTTACCCTCTTTTTGACACCGGACTGGACCCTGAACTCCTCAAGTTCACGGCTCCACAGGGCATTTCTCAGGCCCTAATTGACCAACTTTCAAAATTTCACTTGGAACACCTACAGATAAACAAACACGATTAGATTTAACGTCCCTCCCCCCCCCCCTCCCTCCCTAACAAACACAAAATTTCGATAGTTTATAACTTCGTTTCTTTTGGGAGTGGGTTAGTATCGTTTGGGGTTGTTGGAGAGGGCTCGACGAGACCTATCGGGTGGCATAGAGGCTCCGACTCTACCTAGAGCCAAAAAATTTTTCAGCGGCTAAAGTGTGAACTGACTTAGCTGGACTCGCCTCCTTTGTTTCAAATCTATATTTATACATTTATGCGAGTGTAACTACTCATTTTTAATTGACATAGGCCAGGAGCCTATTGACGAAATATTTTATTTTAACTTATTTTACTTTTAAAAAATTTTTACACCTAATTGAATTTATTGTACTTGCTGTTTGTGTTGTGACGTATATTTCGTTCTAGAAATATACACTAATATTAAGATAGAATTAAGACTAGGTTTATTGACCTAAAAAGAGCTGCGCTCTGAATTTGATAAAAAATTTTAACCACGACCGTAGTGGTCTGACACTATAAAAGACCATAAAAATTTATAAAAAATTTTTATATAACAAAATAATTTTAAAATAATTCAAATAACACAGACACATTACAATTGTAAATGAATAAACAATAAATAAATAGATAAATAGACAAATAAATAAATAAATAAATAGTTAAATAAATAAATAAATAAATACAAACAAACTAAAAACACTTACCTTTTGTCGCCTCACGCCCCGCACCGCGGCCCATCGCGCCTCGCGTACTATACCTGCGGAATAAACAATAATATTAAAGTCACAGCATACACGAAGTAGGTACACAAATACAAAAAACCGAAATGTATTCCACCCCCCCAAGCCATATCACCGGAGCTGGGAGGCGGAATAAAAGTCCCCCCCGGAGAGTCAAGAGAACCCCCCCAAGCAAGAGGGCCAGTACATCCAGTACATCTAGCACCGGAGGTGAAGACATCCAAAAGGAGATGCTTGATGCCATGTACGCGTTCAGATCTTTTCACAAAGACTTCGATAGGGACATGGATAGAGCACATCGGAGGGGAAAGGATGCCTTAGCAAGGTCGGGGAACATTAAGACAGAGATAAAACAAACCCTCACCGAAACCCTCGACTTAATGTTCCGCACCAGTAATACCTTAGCGGCCCAAGGGTACATAGTGACCAGAATTGGGATAGATGGGCGCTGCCGCCCGCCATATAAGCCTGCGGACCTGAGTGACGCGGGAACACAAACAAACGGGGCTACCTCCGTCACGCAGACTACCCAGACCACCCGGACCACTCAGACCTCCCGGACCACCCAGAGTACCCAGACCACCCAGAGTATCCAGACCACTCAGGCCACCCAGACCACCCAGACCACTGAAGCCATCCAGCCCACCTCGGATGGGACAGTGACCCTCGAAGCACTGAGGGACCTGTTGGAGGGGATAAAAGAGGACACGAGGGGCGTGGCGGAGTGCGTGCAAAATATGCGCACACTCTCGCACGACATACAAACCGTGTCAACCCTTTTGTCCCCTGCAGCAGGACCTGTCCACGCCGGTTTGGGTCGGGCTTCCTACGCCAGCGCTGTTGCGTCAAACGCACAGAATATACCTCCACCGCTCCACTCCATTATCGTCTCGTCGGAGGACGTAGCTGACACCAGCGGGACGATAGTGGAGAAGATCAGAGAAGCGGTGGATGCGAGGAAGTCCGGCCTGCGCGTGGACCGGTTGCGAAAAGCGAGGGACCAAAAAGTGGTCATTGGGTGCATGGACAAGAAGGATCTGGAAGGAGTGGTCGAAAAACTCAGGGGATCCTCCGGAAACCTGAAGGTGGACAACGTAGTCCAAAGGAACCCGCAGGTTATCCTTTTGAACGTCCAGTCCTACAATACCGATGATGACGTGGTAGAGTCCTTAAGCGGCCAGAATGGGGATCTGCTGGGAGATCTTCCCCCGGAGGAAGTCACCGCCGTAGTGAAGTACAGGAGGAGGACGAAAAACCCACACGAACAGCATGTGGTGTTAGAAGTCTCCCCCTCCGTGTGGAGGCGACTGACCGTGGCTGAGAGAGTGCGTGTGGACCTTCAGCGGGTAAGGGTCTACGACCAATCCCCGCTGATACAGTGCACGCGCTGTCTCCGCTTCGGTCACGGAAGAAGAATGTGCACGGAGACCGCAGACCTGTGTGCTCGCTGCGGTGGTGACCACCGGAGAACGGATTGCCCAGACAAGACAGCCGGGATCGGGCCCGACTGTAGGAACTGCCGGGACGCAAAAATCGAGCGGCGGGACCACGATGCGTTCGACAGCGTGTGTCCCATTCGTAAGAAATGGGACGCCCTTGCGAGAGCTAGGGTGTCTTATTCCTAGTGACTCGCAAGGAGCAACGTATGTCGGGCGCACCGTGGACGTAGCCATTGCCGAACATCCCCCACGGATTCAGACCAAGTTATCAATATTTATCATGATGATAAATAAAAATAATAAAAACAATCAAAGTGGGGATGAAGGAAGAAGCTCGAGCAGCTCTACTGAAACCGCGGTTCCCGCATACGGACCTGCAAAAATAAAAAGACCCGCTTACGGACTGTACCACTCATCCCAGGGTCGTCCCCTTTACAGACGGCCCTGCCACAAACAAACACACACTTGCACACATACAAATACAACACACAAACTAAAACACACAGAACACACTCCTAATTTTATAAATCAGTGCGTACGAAAAGAAGGATACAGAACGTAACAAGAAAATATATTTTGAAAAATATATACCATTGTTAAAGATTGAACGTATGAGAAAGAATACGCACTACACTTTGACAAAATTAAAACACACATATACACAAAGATCTAAAATACTTAAAACACACAACAAACTCACTTCACTGGAACACACATATACACAACACAAAACTAAAGAATCGGTACAAGACTGCTAGAGGTAAAAGAAACTAACAAACTATAAGGAATACTTAAAAGCAACAATAAATAATGTAATATAAAAATGTGACAAACAAATATGTAATATAATAATGTAATAAAAAGGAATATAATTTTAAAAATGTAATATATAAATGTAATAAATAGATATGTAGTGTAAAAATTTAACAAATAAGTCATGTAGTATAAAAATGTAATAAATAGTATATAATATTAAAAATGTAATAAGTAAATATGTAATAGAAAAATGTAATGAATACATATGTGATATTAAATTGTAATTAACTATAAGAATAAATATAAAGCTAACTCTAAATTTACACTGTATAAGTTAGACTGTAACGAAAGAAAATACCAAAGATTGAAATGTAAAACTCAAAGAAGTAGAACAAAAGAAAATAAAATATATACTACGCTTAAACCCTTTACACTCCTGTTCACATGATATTACATTAGTAAAACTTAAATCTAGAATATGGGCGTCCTACCCATGGAATGAAAGAGATGGAAGACAGAAAGAAATAGTATGTAGAATAAAAGTACGAGAGGAATAAACGCGAGAATGGAATAAAAGAGGTTAACAAGATTAAAATATAGACATAAAAAAGGTCCCTGCTCATGGCAGGGGAGACAGTAGGAAAAACCATAAAAAAAAAAAAAAAAAAACCTAACCTAACCTAACCTAACCTAACCTAACCTAACCTAACCTAACCTAACCTAACCTAACCTAACCTAACCTAACCTAACCTAACCTAACCTAACCTAACCTAACCTAACCTAACCTAACCTAACCTAACCTAACCTAACCTAACCTAACCTAACCTAACCTAACCTAACCTAACCTAACCTAACCTAACCTAACCTAACCTAACCTAACCTAACCTAACCTAACCTAACCTAACCTAACCTAACCTAACCTAACCTAACCTAACCTAACCTAACCTAACCTAACCTAACCTAACCTAACCTAACCTAACCTAACCTAACCTAACCTAACCTAACCTAACCTAACCTAACCTAACCTAACCTAACCTAACCTAACCTAACCTAACCTAACCTAACCTAACCTAACCTAACCTAACCTAACCTAACCTAACCTAACCTAACCTAACCTAACCTAACCTAACCTAACCTAACCTAACCTAACCTAACCTAACCTAACCTAACCTAACCTAACCTAACCTAACCTAACCTAACCTAACCTAACCTAACCTAACCTAACCTAACCTAACCTAACCTAACCTAACCTAATCCTTTACAATACCCTCTTGTCAAATAGGTAATACTTAGATTAGACAGATAGGTAACTCCCCTGCATACAAAAAGCAAACATGATGGGCATAAGGACCCCCGTAAATAGGTATGTGTGCAACACTACTAGCAAAAGCCCGCCAGGCAAAAAGCCAGTCACGACCAGGGCCGGTAGCTGTGGGCCAGACAGCTAGGTGGACACGTGGGAGCAGCGGAACTCGCTCTCACCCATAACGGCGAGTCCACCTAATACCTTCGTCATAAATAAAAGGCGCTCAAAAAGCCCAAGGCTGCCGGCAACAATCAATAAAAACCCCACCATCATCGAGGGAAGGAAATGCCTGGTAAAAACTAAACAACAACTAGCGCTATCAAAAAATATCAAGCGGGAAATCAAGGACGATATCGCGGCCTGCACAGACAAACTATATCAGCTTTTGAAGGAGTCCGTGTGGGACAGGGAGAATGCTCCCCTAATGACAGTCCCCCCCGCTGAAGAAGACCCTGCCCGGGATCCCCCCCCGACTGAACAATTTTCAAATTGGGCCAAGACGCTAGAGGACCACAAGGAGGCGATGCGGGAGATGACGGAGGCAGCTAGGAAGGTTTGCAGTGAAATGCAGGCCGCCCCGGCTGTTATCCCGACCCCCGCGTCGATACCTACGCTCCAGAAGACCTACGCCGCAGCCCTGTCAACCCCTAAGCCAGCGTACATACCGCCGACTTTACACTCCATCATCATAGCTTCGGACGATGTTGCAGACACGTCCGGGGAACTGGTGGAGAAAGTAAGGAAGGCGGTGAACGCGAGGCAGACGGGGGTCAGAGTGGACAGGGTTCGGAAGGTCAAGGACCAAAAAGTGGTCCTCGGGTGTCGGTCGAAGGAGGAGCTGGAAAGAGTCAAGGAATTGATATCTAAAAACGCAGCGGAACTAAAAGTTGAGCAGGCAAAGCATCGAAATCCGTTAGTCATACTAACAAACGTCCTTAAGGACAATACAGACAACGATATAACGGCATCCATCAGGCAACAAAACAAACACCTGCTGAGCGGCCTGGGGGAGGGGGAGATCGTGGTCGCAGTAAAATACAAGAAGAGAGCGAGACACGAGCTCGAACAACATGTCGTGCTCGAGGTCTCGCCCCCCGTGTGGCGACGACTGACCGACGCGGGCAAGGTGTACGTGGACCTACAGAGGGTGAACGTCTACGACCAATCCCCTGTGGTCCAGTGCACCCGATGCCTCGGGTTCGGTCACGGGCGCAGACACTGCACGGCGGAGCAAGATCATCATTGCTCACACTGCGGCGACGACCACCTCCGCACAGACTGCACAGCTAAAAAAGAAGGCGGCAAGCCGCAATGCAAAAATTGTAAGGCGGCTAAAATGCCTCAGACGGACCATGATGCGTACAGCAGCGCGTGTCCCGTCCGGGAGAAATGGGACACCATAGCTAGGTCTAGGGTGGCCTATCCCGAACGGACGGGGTTGGGATGCGGTGCGCACCATGGATCGCCACCAAGTATGGGGTCGCCGCTCGAAGAGCGGATCATAGACTTAATAAATTAAGTCAACCGATTTACAAAATTGAGTATGATGCGGTCTCCGAGCGCGAGACCCCTTAAAAAACGTAGCAATACTGTTTGCCTGATGGATCATCAACAAATATATGGCACAAGCACACAACACCACACACAACACACCACACGTAGGTACATACATCACACAAATATTACGTACAACATACACAACAAATAAAAATATAAATATTTATCTACATCCTTAAAAATAAAAAACAGCAATAGACAACTAAGCAAACAACACAAATAACCGACACACTACAGCACTATACATGTATATATATAATAGAACCACAAACACCCATACATGGCACAAAGCACACAACACCACACACAATACATCACAACTAGGTACATACATCACACAAACACCACGTCAAATAAAATACATAACAAACAAACTTAATAGAAATACAATATAAATAGCAATAGGCACACCAAACAAACAACACAAATAACCGACACACTACAGCACTATACATGTATATACATATATAATAGAACCACAAACACCCATATAATCACAAACACACAATTAGCGTACGATAGTACAATTTAACTTAACAATATTCTAAAACTATTAAAACCAGTGCGGTGCCGCCAGGGGCCAGACGAAAGTCGACCCTATGCGGTACCGCATAGGATCATAATAGACTGCGGCCCATACAAAGACAACTATAAAAGCATATATAAACACAAGTAACTATCATCACTTAAAAACTCCACAAATAAAATATAATAAGGTGACCGGCCAAACAGGTGGGTGCCTCGGCGGGCGCTGGATTGCCAACCTTATGTTGTGAACATAAGGCGCATATCTCGGTGTCGCCGGGTGTCCATCGGCCTGGTCAGAAATAGCCCGTATAATACCACACAAAATAAACTACTTATCTAACTATATATAACACATACACATCTAATAAATACACAAGCACTAACACAAACATAAATGAGGCAAAATACATACATTTAATAAACAAAATATTAAATACACATTTTAATACAACACAACCATTACAAAGATAAAATATATCCATACACTATAAACCAAAACACCGAACATAGACATAAATAACATACGACAAATAAAAGTAAAAATATACACACTTAATAAAGCAGTACAATAAACTTATACATATTTACACATATATATAGCAGTACTACATATACGAACATATAACAAACATAATCTATAGAATTAAACATTAACCAAATAAAAAATCAAACCCCGTGCCGGGCCGCATAGGGCCAGACGAACGTCGACCCTATGCGGTACGACACGGGGAACACAATCGCTTAAACCATAACATTAAAACGTAAACCGAAACGCAAACCATAACACAAACTACAACGTAAACCATAACGCAAACCATAACACACAAACATCAACACTAATATATTATATAAACACACGTATACTAAGTAAGTATAAATCGTAAATGCAATTTCCATCGTTTCATCAAAACTAACATCAACAAAATAACAAGGCGACCGGCCAAACAGGTGGGCGCCTCGGCTGCGCCGGATTGCCAACCTTATGTTGAGCACATAAGGCGCATATTTCGGTGTCGCCGGGGCGACCTTAGGCCTGGCAGTAATAAATCTATAACTTCGCACAAGAAATGTTAGTTAAATCAGGCGGTGAATATGTGAGTTGCATTCATGATAGAACACACACTCACCACAATTATAATAGGAACCCTTATACACAACATTATAAGTCACACTTAGTTAAACATAGGTACAACAATTAAAATACATATTTATGTTACTCCACATACATATACCAAACCACTATCTACAAACAAACCACACTACAGAAGCACCAAATAAACACACACACTACACAACACCAAACAAATTTAAAATAAAAATCTTAAATACTTACCTAGGTATAGTAGTTACAAGTAAACTCAATAATTAAAACCGCAAAAGTAGTAAACAAGTGCGGCGCCACATGATGTCAGACCAAAGTCGACCTTATTTGGCAGCGCGCAAAGAACAAAATCGCTACCAGTAAAATAAAAATTTTGAAATCAAAACACTAATACACGACAATAAAACAACAATAAAAAGTATCTAGAAAATGCTTTAATATACTTAACATATCAATAAAGGAGTTAACATAAGTCAATAAATTAACAAATTAACTCAATAAATACCTTTCAAATAAAACATACACATAAAACATAAATACATCCACACCTACACATATACCTGTCTGCAAAATAGGGCTAAAGATTGTAACGCGCAGGCCATAAGTACCAGAGTAAAACAACTTAATCATATATATACTAAATCACCTCAACTACCATCATATTACACCAGCTAAATTATAAATCAAAACATATACACTTACATCTATTATTAATATTACTAGTAAACAGAAAGGAATGTGAAGACCGGCCGAACAGGTGCGCGCTTTGGTGCGCGCAGGATTGTTAACCTTATGTTGCGTACATAAGGCACATATTACGGTGTCGCCGGCGCCCGCATGGTCGGCCAGTCGAATCAAACCTTACCACAATTAAATACACGAACAAAGAACAAAATAAACATGCACCATATGCCATTATATATACAGACATACACATAACACAACAAATGAGCAGATACAATATCTTTTACATAAACCTAAACCGTAAATAAACATATAAAATAATTATCTCATGAGTAACAATAACAATAGATACACTCAAATGAGCAACACAATAAATTACACAAGACAGTACTATACATAAATTATATCACAAACACATTACACATGCATATATACACTAAATACAAAACCATTATTATAAACCATATAAATATATACAATATTGGACGCAATTTCACGTTGCTATATACATACAAATTATAAAATAAATACAATAAATTAAAATAAAATTCTGAAAATACTTATATTAATATTATATTTAGATAATATTAGCTACAAACAAACTCGATAATAAAAAATCGCAAAAGTAAAAAACATGCGCGGTACCACATGATGTCAGGCCGTGGTCGACCTTATTTGGTAGCGCGCAAGGATCAAAATCGCTAGCAGTAAAATAAAAAGTCTAAATCAAAACACTAAAACAAAACACATACATAAAACATAAACACATCCACATTCACACATATACTTGCAAGAATAGTGCTAAAATTGTAATGTGCAGGCTACACCTAAATAAAAACAACTCAATGCACCGCTACAACATCAGACGAAAGTCGACCTTGTAGGCTAATACATAGGGCATATAATCGCTTGCCATCCAAACTTGGTGGTGCCTGCCGTGCTCTGCTCTGCGTAGCGCCGGTTCCATTCACCAATGGACTCCCTACGAATCAGCCTCCTGATGAATGAAACCGGACACTCGTCGCAGTGTGGGGCTGTCTTCAGTGTGGGCGCTGCCTCCTTCGCAAGGGCGTGTGCCCGTTCGCCAGTTAAATAAAAACAACTCAATGTACCGCTACAAACATCAGACGAAAGTCGACCTTGTAGGCCAACACATAGGGCATATAATCGCCTGCCATCCACGAATACCACATATTGCTTGCACATACAGATAAATAATAACACAAATACATATATATACAAACATATACATTAAAACACCTTTTATTATATTATACCACACCAGCTAAATTATAAATTAAATTAAATTAAAATATACCATTACGTCTATATAACAATACCATTATAATAAATATAAACAATAATAATAAACTATATACAAAGTTAACTCAATATTAATAAATAAAACTGACTCAACACACATGCATATATACACTAAATACAAAACTATTATTATAAATAACAATAACATTTGACGCAATCTTATGTTGCTATATACAAACAATTATAAAATAAATATAAAACTAACACGCATACCTATAGAAGTTAAAACAATAAATATTATCACATCCTACAAAATTTCATTACAAACAATACTCATAGTAAACAAGAATCAACTAAAA